>JAZHEH010002041.1:0-18418 GCA_036589455.1 Ateles fusciceps
GGTGTGTATTTTTTAAAACTCAGTACAAACAGAGGGTGTATATTTTTTAAAACAGAGTACAAATAGAGGCTCCATATTTTCATTAACACAGTAAAATAGAGGGTGTATATTAATTATAACAGAGTAGATATAGAAAATGGTGGGTGTATATATTTTAAAACAGTTTACATATAGAGGGTGTATATTTTTTATAATAGAGTAGAAATAGAGGGTGTATTTATTTTAAAACAGAGTATATGTAGAGGGTGTATATTTTTTATAACCCGGTAAAAATAGATGCTGTATTTATTTTAAAAAAGAGAACATGCAGAGGGTGTATACGTTTTTAACAGAGTGAAAATTGAGGGTGTATATTTTTTTAAACAGAGTACATGTGGAGGGTGTCTATTTTTTATAACACTGTAAAATTTGAGTGTGTATATTTTTATAACAGAGTAGATATAGATGGTGTATTTATTTTAAAACAGACTACATGCAGAGGGGTGTATATTTTTTTAACACAGTGCAAATTGAGGGTGTATATTTTTATAACAGTAGACATAGAGGGTGTATATTTTTTCTAACAGAGTACAAATTGAGGGTGTATATTTTTTATACTAGTGTAGAAAATGATGTATTTATTTTAAAACAGAGTACATATAGACGGTGTATATTTTTTATAACAGAGTAGAAATTGAGGTTGTTTATTTTTCATAAGAGAGTAGAAATCGATGGTTTATTTATTTTAAAACAGTACACATAGAGGATGCATGTTTATTATAACAGAGTAAAAATTGATGGTGTATATTTTTTATAACAGAGTAGACATGGATTGTGTATTTATTTTATAAGAGAGGACAAGTAGAGGGTGTATATATTTTATATCACAGTACAAATTGAATGTGTATATTTTTTAAAACAGAGTACATGTGTAGGGTGTAGATTTTCTATAACAGAGTAAAATTTGAGGATGTATATTTTTTATAACAGAGTAGAAAATGATGGTGTATTTATTTTAAAACAGTACAATAAGAAGGTGCATATTTTTTATAACAGAGCACAAATTGAGGGTGCATATTTTTTATAGCAGTGTAGAAATTGAGTATGTATTTACTTTAAAACAGAGTATTTGTAGAGGGTTTGTGTTTTTTATAGAAGAGTATAAATTGAGTTTGTATATTTTTTAAGACAGAGTAGAAAATGATGCTGTATTTATTTTAAAACAGAGTACATGTAGAGGGTGTGTATTTTCCATATCGGAGTACAAATTGTGGGTGTATATATTTTATAACAGAGTAGAAATTGAGGGTGTGTTTATTTTAAAACGGAGTACTTGTAGACGGTTTGTGTTTTTTATAACAGTACAAATTGAGTTTGTATATTTTTTAACACAGAGTAGAAAATGATGTTGTATTTATTTTAAAACAGAGTACATGTAGAGGGTGTATGTTTTTTTATAACAGAGTACAAATTGAGGGTGTTATATTTTCTATAACAGAGTAGAAATAGAGAGAGTATTTATTTTAAAACAGAGTACATGTAGAGGGTGTATTTTTTTATAACAGAGTACAAATTGAGGGTGTATATTTTCTATAACAGAGTAGAAATAGAGAGAGTATTTATTTTAAAACAGAGTACATGTAGAGGGTGTATTTTTTTATAACAGAGTAAAAATTGAGGGTGTATATTTTCTATAACAGAGTAGAAATAGAGGGTGTATTTATTTTGAAACAGAGTACACGTAGAGGGTGTCTTTTTTTATAACAGAGTACGAATTGAGGGGTGTATATTTTTTATAACAGAGTAGAAATAGAGGGTGTATTTATTTTAAAACAGAGTACATTAAGAGGGTGTATATTTTTTATACCAGAGTACAAATTGACGGTGTATATTTTTTATAAAAGGGTAGAAAATGATGTTGCATTTATTTTAAAACAGAGTACACGTAGGGGGTTTATGTTTTTATAACGGAGTAGAAATTGAGGGTGCATATTTTTTATAACAGAGTAGACATTGATGGTGTATTTGTTTTATAAGAGAGGACAAGTAGGGGGTGTATATTTTTTATATCACAGTACAAATTGAGGGTGTATATCTTTTAAAACAGAGTACATGTGTAGGACGTATGTTTTTTATAACAGTAAAAATTGAGGGTGTATATCTTTTATAACAGTAGAAATACATGGTGTATTTATTTTAATACGGAGTACATATAGAGGGAGTCTATTTTGTAAAACACTGTACAAATTGTGGGTGTTTATTTTTATGACAGAGTAGAAATAGAGGGTGTATTTATTTTAAAACAGAGTATATGTAGAGGGTGTATATTTTTTATAACAGAGTAAAAATTGACGGTGTATATTTTTTATAACAGTGTAGAAAATGTTGGTGTATTTATTTTAAAACAGTACAAGTAGAGGGTGTATATTTTTTATAACAGAAAAAATTGAGGGTGTATATTTTTTATTAGAGTGTAGAAATAGATGGTGTATTTATTATAAAACATAGTACATGTAGAGGGTGTGTATTTTGTAAAACATTGTACAAATTGAGAGTGTGTATTTTTTATAACAGAGTAGAAACAGATGTTTTATTTATTTTAAAACAGAGCACATGTAGAGGGTGTGTATTTTTCATATCAGAGTACAAATTCAGGATGTATATTTTTTAAAAGAGTACAAAATGATGGTGTATTTATTTTAAAACAGAGTACATGTAGAGGGTGAATATTTTTTAAAACAGTAAAAATTGAGGGTGTATAATTTTTATAGCAGAGCAGAAATTAAGTGTGTATTTATATTAAAGCAGAGTACATGTGGAGGGTGTATATTTTTTATAACAGTACAAATTGAGGGCGTATATTTTTTATAACAGAGTAGACATGGATGGTGTATTTATTTTATAAGAGAGGACAAGTAGAGGTTGTATATTTTTTACATCACAGTACAAATTGAAGGTGTATATTTTTTAAAAGAGAGTACATGTGTAGGGTGTATATTTTTTATAACAGAGAAAAAATTGAGGGTATATATTTTTTATAACAAAGTAGAAAATGATGGTGTACTTACTTTAAAGCAGAGTACATTTAGAGGGTGTAGGTTTTTTATAACAGGATACAAAATGAGGGTGCATATATTTCATAACAGAGTAGAAATTTAGGGTATATTTATTTTAAAAAAGAGTACATGTAGAGGGTGTATTTCTTTATAAAAGAGTACAAATTGAGTGTGTACATTTTTTATAACAGTAGAAATTGAGGTTGTATTTATTTTAAAACAGAGTAGAAAATGATGGTGTACTTACTTTAAAACAGAGTACAATTAGAGGGTGTAGGTTTTTTATAACAGAGTACAAAATGAGGGTGCATATGTTTCATAACAGAGTAGAAATTTAGGGTGTATTTATCTTAAAACAGAGTACATGTAGAGGGTGTATTTCTTTATAAAAGAATAAAAATTGAGGGTGTATATTTTTTATAACAGAGTAGAAATTGAGGTTGTATTTATTTTAAAACAGAGTACATGTAGAGGGTTTATATTTTGTATAACAGAGCAAAAATTGTAGGTGTATATTTTTTATAACAGAGTAGACAATGATGTTGTATTTATTTTAAAACAGAGTACATGTAGAGGTTTATGTTTTTTAATAACAGTACAAATTTAGGGTGTATATTTTCTATAACAGTGTATAAATAGAGGCTGTATTTATTTTAAAACAGAGTACACGTAGAGGGGGTATATTTTTTATAACAGAGTACAAATTGAGGGTGTATATTCTTTATATGAGAGTAAAAATAGATGGTGTATTTATTTCAAAAGAGAGTACATTTGGTGGGGGTATATATTTTGTAACAGAGTACAAACTGAGGGTGTATATACTTTATAACACAGTAGAAACTGAGGGTGTATTTATTTTAAAACAGAGTACATGTAGAGGGTGTATATTTTTTACAACAGCGTACAAGTTGAGGGTGTATATTTTTTATAACAGAGTAGAAATTAAGGGTGTATTCATTTTAAAACAGACTACATGTAGAGGGTGTATATTTTTCATAATAGAGTACAAATTGAGGTTGTATATTTTTATAGAAGTGTAGAAAATCATGGTGTATTTATTTTAAAACAGAGTACATGATGAGATTGTACATTTTTTGTAACAGTAAAAATTGAGGGTGTATATTTTTTATAACAAAGTAGTAACAAATCGTGTATTTATTTTAAAGCAGAGTTCATGTAGAGGGTGTATATTTTTATAACAGAGTACAAATTGAGGGTGTATATTTTTTATAACAGGGTAGAAGTAGACGGTGTATTTATTTTATAAGACATGAGAAGTAGTGGGTGTCTATTTTTTTATCACAGTAAAAATTGAGGGTGTATATTTTTTATAACAGAGTAACAATAGAGGTTTTATTTATTTTAAAAGAGAGTACATGCAGAGGGTGTATATTTTTTTTAACACAGTGCAAATTGAGGGTGTACATTTTTTAAAGAGTAGAAATAAAGGGTGTATTTATTTTAAAACAGAGTACATGTAGAGGGCATATATTTTTTGTAACAGAGTAAAAATTGAGGGTGTATATTTTATTAACAGAGTAGAAATAGAGAGTGTATTTATTTGAAAACTGTGTACATATAGAGGGTGTATATTTTGTATAACACAGTATCAATTGATGGTGTATATTTTTTTCAAGAGAATACATGTGTAGGGTATATATTTTTTATAACAGAGTACAAGTTGAGGGTGTATATTTTTTATAACAGAGAAGAAATAGGGGGTGTATTTATTTTAAAACAGGGTACATGTAGAGGGTGTGTATTTTTTATAACAGAGTACAAATTGCAGGTGTATATGTTTTATAACAGAGTAGAAATTCATGGTGTATTTATTTTAAAAGAGAATACATGTATAATTTGTATATTTTGTATAACTGTAAAAATTGAGGGTTTATATTTTTTATAACAGAGAAGAAATAGATGGTGTATTTATAATAAAACAGAGTACCGGTTGAGGGAGTATATTTTTTATAACAGAATAGAAATTGAGGGTGTATATTTTTTATAACAGGTTAGAAATATAGGGTGTATTTATTTTAAAACAGAGCACATGTAGAGGGTTATATTTTTTATAATAGAGTAGAAATAGACGGTGTATTTATTTTGAAACAGAGTATATGTAGAGGGTGTATATTTTTTAAAACGAGTAAAATTTGAGGGTGTATATTTTTTATAACAGAGTACATGTGGTGGTTGAATATTTTTCAAAACAATACAAATTAAGGGTATATTTATTTTAAAACAGAGGTACATGTTGAGAGTGCATATTTTTTATAACACAGTACAAATTTAGGATGTATATTTTTTAAAACAATATATGTGGAGGGTGTATATTTCTTTTAACAAAGTAGAATTAGGTGGTATATTTATTTTAAAACAGAGTACACGCAGACTTTGTATATTTTTTATAACACAGTGCAAGTTGAGGGTGTATATTTTTATAACAGTAGAAATAGAGGGTGTATATATGTTAAAACAGAGTACATGTCGAGGGTGTATATATTTTATAATAGAGTAGAAATAGATAGTGTATTTATTTTAAAACAGAGTACATGCAGAGGGTGTGTATTTTTTTTTTTAATTGCATTTTAGGTTTGGGGGTACATGTGAAGAACATGGAAGATTGTTGCATAGGTACACACATGGCAGTGTGATTTGCTGCCTTCCTCCCCATCACCTATATCTGGCATTTCTCCCCATGCTAGCCCTCCCCAACTCACCACCCCCCCACTCTCCCTTCCCTTTTTCCCCCCCCCGACAGACCCCAGTGTGTGATACTCCCCTCCCTGTGTCCATGTGTTCCCATTGTTCAACACCCGCCTATGAGTGAGAACATGCGGTGTTTGATTTTCTGTTCCTGTGTCAGTTTGCTGAGAATGATGGTTTCCAGGTTCATCCATGTCCCTACAAAGGACACGAACTCATCGTTTTTGATGGCTGCATAATATTCCATGGTGTATATGTGCCACATTTTCCCTGCTTTTATCGTTTTGAGATACGTTCCATCAATACCTAGTTTATTGAGAGTTTTTAGCATAAAGGGCTGTTGAATTTTGTCAAAGGCCTTCTCTGCATCAATTGAGATTATCATGTGGTTTTTGTCTCTGGTTCTGTTTATGTGGTGGATTATGTTTATACATTTGCATATGTTGAACCAGCCTTGCATCCCCGGGATGAAGCCTACTTGATCATGGTGGATAAGCTTTTTGATGTGCTGTTGCAATCGGTTTGCCAGTATTTTATTGAAGATTTTTGCATCTATGTTCATCATGGATATTGGCCTGAAGTTTTCTTTTCTTGCTGAGTCTCTGCCAGGTTTTGGTATCAGGATGATGTTGGTCTCATAAAATGATTTAGGAAGGATTCCCTCTCTTTGGATTGTTTGGAATAGTTTCTGAAGGAATGGTACCAGCTCCTCTTTGTATGTCTGGTAGAATTCGGCTGTGAACCCATCTGGACCTGGGCTTTTTTTGGGTGGTAGGCTCTTAATTGCTGCCTCAACTTCAGACCTTGTTATTGGTCTATTCAGGGTTTCGACTTCTTCCTGGTTTAGGCTTGGGAGGATGCATGTGTCCATGAATTTATCCATTTCTTCCAGGTTTACTAGTTTATGTGCATAGAGTTGTTTGTAATAATCTCTGATGATGGTTTGAATTTCTGTGGAATCTGTGGTGATATCCCCTCTATCGTTTTTTATTGCATTTATTTGATTATTTTCTCTTTTCTTTTTATTAATCTGGTTAGTGGTCTGTCTATTTTGTTGACCTTTTCAAAAAACCAGCTCCTGGATTTGTTGATTTTTTGAAGAGTTTTCGTGTCTCTATCTCCTTCAGTTCTGCTCTGATCTTAGTTATTTCTTGTCTTCTGCTAGGTTTTGAGTTTTTTTGATCTTGCTCCTCTAGCTCTTTCAATTTTGATGATAGGGTGTCAATTTTAGATCTCTCCTTGCTTCTCATGTGGGCATTTATTGCTATATACTTTCCTCTAGAGACTGCTTTAAATGTGTCCCAGAGATTCTGGTATGTTGTGTCTTCGTTCTCGTTGGTTTCAAAGAACATCTTTATTTCTGCCTTCATTTCATTGTTTATCCAGTCAACATTCAAGAGCCAGTTGTTCAGTTTCCATGAAGCTGTGTGGTTCTGAGTCAGTTTCTGAATTCTGAGTTCTAACTTGATCGCACTGTGGTCTGAGAGACTGTTTGTTACGATTTCTGTTCTTTTGCATTTGCTGAGGAGTGATTTACTTCCAATTATGTGGTCAATTTTAGAGTAGGTGTGATGTGGTGCTGAGAAGAATGTATATTCTGTGGATTTGGGGTGGAGAGTTCTGTAAATGTCTATTAGGTTTGCTTGATCCAGGTGTGAGTTCAAGTCCTGGATATCCTTGTTAATTTTCTGTCTTGTTGATCTGTCTAACATTGACAACGGGGTGTTCAAGTCTCCCACTATTATTGTGTGGGAATCTAAGTCTCTTTGTAAGTCATTGAAAACTTGCCTTATGTATCTGGGTGCTCCTGTATTGGGTGCGTATATATTTAGGATCGTTAGCTCTCCTTGTTGCATTGATCCTTTTACCATTATGTAATGTCCTTCTTTGTCTCTTTTGATCTTTGTTGGTTTAAAGTCTAGTTTATCAGAGATGAGAATTGCAACTCCTGCTTTTTTTTGCTCTCCATTTGCTTGGTAAATCTTCCCCATCCCTTTATTTTGAGCCTTTGTGTATCTCTGCATGTGAGATGGGTTTCCTGGATACAGCACACAGACGGGTTTTGGCTTTTTATCCAGTTTGCCAGTCTATGTCTTTTAATTGGGGCATTTAGCCCATTTACATTTAGGGTTAATATTGTTATGTGTGAGTTTGATCCTGCCATTTTGATGCTAGGTGGCTGTTTTGCCCGTTAGTTGATGCAGTTTCTTCATTGTGTTGATGGTCTTTACTGTTTGGTATGTTTTTGGAGTGGCTGGTACTGGTTGTTCCTTTCTATGTTTAGTGCCTCTTTCAGGAGCTCTTGTAAAGCAGGCCTGGTGGTGATGAAATCTCTGAGTTCTTGCTTGTTTGCAAAGGATTTTATTTTTCCTTCACTTATGAATCTCAGTTTGGCTGGATATGAAATTCTGGGTTGGAAGTTCTTTTCTTTAAGGATGTTGAATATTGGCCCCCACTCTCTTCTGGCTTGTAGGGTTTCTGCTGAGAGATCTGCTGTGAGTCTGATGGGCTTCCCTTTGTGGGTAACCCGACCTTTCTCTCTGGCTGCCCTTAGCATTTTCTCCTTCATTTCAACCCTGGTGAATCTGACGATTATGTGCCTTGGGGTTGCTCTTCTTGAGGAATATCTTTGTGGTGTTCTCTGTATTTCCTGGACTTGAATATTGGCCTGCCTTCCTATGTTGGGGGAAGTTCTCCTGGATAATATCCTGAAGAGTATTTTCCAGCTTGGATTCATTCTCTCCTTCACATTCAGGTACACCTATCAAACGTAGATTAGGTCTTTTCACATAGTCCCATATTTCTTGGAGACTTTGTTCATTCCTTTTTACCCTTTTTTCTCTACTCTTTCCTTCTCGTTTTATTTCATTGAGTTGATCTTCGACCTCTGATATCCTTTCTTCTGCTTGGTCGATTTGGCTGTTGAAACTTGTGTATGCTTTGCAAAGTTCTTGTGTTGTGTTTTTCAGCTCCATCAATTCACTTACATTCCTCTCTAAGTTGGTTATTCTCATTAGCATTTCGTCAAATCTTTTTCAAGGTTGTTAGTTTGTTTGCATTGGGTTAGAACATGTTCTTTAGCTCACAGAAGTTTCTTACTACCCACCTTCTGAAGCTTGATTCAGTCATTTCATCACACTCATTGTCCATCCAGCCTTGTTCCCTTGCTGGTGAGGAGTTGTGATCCCTTGTAGGAGGAGAGGCGTTCTGGTTTCGGGTGTTTACCTCCTTTTTGCGCTGGTTTCTTCCCATCTTTGTGGATTTATCTATGTGTGGTCTTTGTGGTTGGTGATTTTCAGATGGGGTCTCTCAGTGGACATCCCGTTTGTTGATGGTGAAGTTATTTATTTCTGTTTCTTAGTTTTCCTTCTACCAGTCTGACCCCTCTGCTGTAGGGCTGCTGAGGTCCACTCCCGGCCCTGCTTGCCTGGGGGATCACCTGCAGCAGCTGCAGAACAGTAACGGTTGCTGCCAGTCTCTTCTTCTGTTATCTTTGTCCCAGAAGAATACCCACCAGATGTCCGTCTGAGCCCTCCTTTGTGAGGTCATTCGTTGGATATACGGGGATCAGGGGAGCTGCTTGAGGAGACAGAGTGTCCTTTATAGGAGCTCAAGTGCTGAGCTGTGAGCTCCATTGTTCCTTCAGAGTTGCTGGGCAGGTACGTTTAAGTCTGCTGCAGCAGAACTCATAAACCCCTTTTTTCCCTTGGTGCTCTGTCCCGGGGGAGTTAGGGCTTTATTTATGAGTTTCCCTGGTGCTGCTGCCTTTTTCTCAGGGCTGCCTTGCCCAGTGATGAGGCAGCCTAGTCACTGTCTGCCTACAGAGGCTTTGCTGAGCTGCTGTGGGCTCCGCCCAGCTGCCGTATGAAGTTCCCTGTAGTCCTGTTTATACCGGTGTAGTAGTGAGAACTGCCTCGGCAATGGCAAACTACCTCTGTAGCGGCAGACTGCCTCAGTAATGGCGGACGCCCCTCCCCCACAGAGCTGGGCCGTCCCGGGCTCAGCTGTGCTTGCTGTGAAACTCTGGATCCAGAGCTTTTCCGATGACTGTTTTTTGTGGGGGTGGGACCAGCCGAGCCTGATCACCTGGCTCCCTGCCTCAGAGTCTCCCAGGTGTTCCAGCCGCCTGCTGAAAAGGCGCCGGGATCTGTGTGATTTCCAGTGTGGTGACACACTGCGCCGGCTGAAACCGCGGGCGCCGCGTTTTTTTTGCCCGGGGAAGTCTCCTGGCCTGGCTGCCTGTTTCAGTCCCCTTTTTTAATCAGATGAATGGGCGACTCTGCCTTCCCCGGAGCTCCAATTGCCAGCTAAAACGGGACCCGGACCCACGTATTTTGTATGGGGAACCGCTGCGCCGGGACGCCGCCCAAAACAGCAGCGCTGGCGAAAACAGTCGCGCCGGCAAAAACAGCTGCGCCGGCCAAACCAGCCGCGCTGGCGACCCGTGGGGGCTCCTCCCCCTGGGAATCTCCTGGTCTGTGGGCAATAAAAATCCGTCTGGCAATGCAGCGTCCACTCACCCTCTGCGCTTTCACTGGGAGCTGCAATCCTCCGCTGCTCCTAATCGGCCATCTTCGGGTGTATATATTTTATAACAGAGAAGAAATAGAGGGTAAATTTATTTTAAAACAGAGTAGATATAGAGGGTGTATATTTTTTATAACTGTACAAATTTTGGGTGTATATTTTTTATAACAGAGTACAAATAGAGGTAGTATTTATTTTAAAACAGAGTACACCTAGAGGGTATATATTTTTTATAACAGAGTAGAAAATGACGGTGAATATTTTTTATACCAGATTAGAAACAGAGGTTGTATTTATTTTAAAACAGAGTACAGGTAGAGGGAGTATCTTTTTTATAACAGAGTACAAATTGAGGGTGTATAATTTTTATAACAGTGTAGAAATAGAGTTTGTATTTATTTAAAAACAGAGTAGATGTAGAGGGTGTATAACTTTTATAACAGAGTACAAATAGAGGTAGTATTTATTTTAAAACAGGGTACACCTAGAGGGCATATATTATTTATAACAGAACACAAACTGAGGGTGAATAATTATTATAACAGAGTAGAAACAGAGGTTGTATTTATTAAAACAGAGTACAAGAAGAGGGAGTATATTTTTTAAAACAGAGTACAAATTCAGGGTGTATAATTTTATAACACTGTAGAAATAGAGGGTGTATTTATTTTGAAACAGAGTACACGTATAGGGTGTATGTTTTTTATAACAGAGTACAAATAGAGATAGTATTAATTGTAAAAGGGAGTACACCTAGAGGGTATATATATTTTAAAACAGAGTACTTAATGAGGGTGAATATTTTTTATAACAGTGTAGAAAGATACTTTGTATTTATGTTATAAAAGAGTACATGTAAAAGGATATATTTTTCAAAACAGAGTATAAACTGAGGTTGTATATTTTTTATAACAGAGTAGAAATAGAGGGGTGTATTTATTTTACAACAGAGAACATGCAGAGGGTGTATATTTTTTATAACACAGTAAAAATTGAGGGTGTATATTTTTATATAACACAGTAAAATTTGCAGGTGGATGCTTTTTACAACAGAGTACAAATATAGGCAGTATTTATTTTAAAACAGTGTACACCTAGAGGGTATACATATTTTAAAACAGAGTACGAAATGAGGGTGTATATTTTTTTATAACATAGTAAAAATTCAGTTTGTATAATTTTTATAACAGAGTACAAATAGTGATAGTATTTATTTTAAAGCAGAGTACGCTTAGAGGGTATATATATTTTCAGAGTATTAAATTAGGTTGAATATTTTTATACAAAGTAGAAACAGAGGTTGTATTTATTTTAAAACAGAGTACATGTAAGGGAGTATATTTCTTATAACAGAGTAAAATTTGAGGGTGTATATTATAAAATGGTAGAAGTATGGGGTGTATTTATTTTAAAACAGAGTACAGGTAGAGGGAGTATATTTTTTATAACAAAGTAGAAATTGAGGGTGTATATTTTTCATAACAGTGTAGAAAGAGAGTGTGTATTTATTTTAAAACAGAGTTTATTTAGAGGGTGTATATATTTAATAGCAGAGTACAAATTAGTTGTGTATATTATTTAAAACAGAGTACATGTCTAGGGTGTGTATTTTTCATAACATAGTAAAAATTGAGGGTGTATGTGTTTTATAACAGAGTACAAATAGAGATAGTATTTATTTTATAACAGAGTACACTTGGAATACATATTTTAAAACAGAGTACTAAATGAGGGTGAATATTTTTATAACAGTAGAAATAGAGGTTGTAATTAGTTTAAAACAGAGTACATATAAAGGGAGTATATTTCTTATAACATAGTACAAATTGAGGGTGTATATTTTTATAACAGAGTAGAAATAGAGGGTGAATTTACTTTAAAACAGAGTACATGCAGAGGGTGTATATTTTTTTATAACACAGTAGAAATTGAGGATGTATATTTTCTAGAACAGAGTACAAATAGAGGTAGTATTTATTTTAAAACAGAGTATAGTTAGAGGGTATATATTTTTAATAACACAGTACAAAGTGAGGGTGAATATTGTTTATAACAGAGTAAACACAGAGGTTGTATTTATTTTAAAACAGAGTACGGGTAGAGGGAGAATGTTTTATATAACAGAGTAAAAATTGAGGGTGTATATTTTTATAACTGTAGAAATAGAGGGGTGTATTTATTTTAAAACAGAGTACATGTAGACGGTGTATATGTTTTATAACAGAGTACAAATAGAGGTAGTATTTATTTTAAAAGTGAGTACACCTAGAGGCTATATATATTTTAAAACAGAGTACTAAATGAGGGTGAATATTTTTTATAACATAGTAGAAATAGAGGTTGTAGTTATGTTAAAACAGAGGGACAAGTCATGAAGTCCTTGCCTACACCTATGTCCTGAATGGTTTGCCTAGATTTTCTTCTAGGGTTTTTATGACCAAAACACCAAAAGCAGTGGCAACAAAAGCCAAAATAGACAAATGGGACCTAATCAAACTCCACAGCTTCTGCACAGCAAAAGAAACAGTCATTAGAGTGAATCGGCAACCAACAGAATGGGAAAAAATTTTTGCAGTCTACCCATCTGACAAAGGGCTGATAACCAGAATCTACAGAGAACTGAAACACATTTACAAGAAAAAAACAAACAAGCCCATTCAAAAGTGGGCGAAGGATATGAACAGACACTTTACAAAAGAAGACTTACGTGAAGCCAACAAACATATGAAAAAATGCTCATCATCACTGGTCATTAGAGAAATGCAAATCAAAACTACATTGAGATACCATCTCACGCCAGTTAGAATGGCGATCATTAAAAAATCTGGAGACAACAGATGCTGGAGAGGATGTGGAGAAATAGGAACGCTTTTACACTGTTGGTGGGAGTGTAAATTGAGTTCAACCATTGTGGAAGACGGTGTGGCGATTCCTCAAGGACCTAGAAATAGAAATTCCATTTGATCCAGCAATCCCATTACTGGGTATATATCCAAAAGACTATAAATCGTTCTAGTATAAGGACACATGCACACGAATGTTCATTGCAGCACAGTTTACAATAGCAAAGACCTGGAACCAACCCAAATGCCCATTGATGATAGACTGGACAGGGAAAATGTGGCACATATACACCATGGAATATTATGCAGCCATCAAAAACGATGAGTTCGTGTCCTTTGTAGGGACATGGATGAACCTGGAAACCATCATTCTCAGCAAACTGACACAAGAACAGAAAATCAAACACCGCATGTTCTCACTCATAGGCGGGGTGTTGAACAATGGGAACACATGGACACAGGGAGGGGGAGTATCACACACTGGGGTCTGTGGGAGAAAAGGGGAGGGAGAGTGGGGGGTGGGGGAGTTGGGGAGGGATAGCATGGGGAGAAATGCCAGATATAGGTGATGGGGGAGGAAGGCAGCAAATCACACTGCCATGTGTGTACCTATGCAACAATCTTCCTTGTTCTTCACATGTACCCCAAACCTAAAATGCAATAAAAAAAATATATATATATATATATAAGTCTCTATGTGTACTGTTTTAAAATAAATAGTACCACTTTTTTGTACTCTGTTATAAAAATTATACACCCTCTACATGTACTCTGTTTTAAAATAAATACACCCTCTATTTCTACACTGTTATAAAAATTTTACACCCTTAATTTGTACTCTGTTTATAAAAAATATACTTCCTCTACCTGTACTCTGTTTTAAATAAATACAACCTCTATTTCTCCTGTTATAAAAAATATTCACCCTCACTTTGTACTCTGTTATAAAAAATATATACCCCGTGGGTGTACTCTCTTTTAAAATAAATACTACCTCTATTTGTACTCTGTTATAAAAGATATACACCCTATACATGTATTCTATTTTAAAACAAATACAACCCCTATTTCTACACTGCTATAAATTTTTACACTGTCAATTTGTACTCTGTTATAAAAAATATACTCCCTCTACTTGTACTCTGTTTTAAAATAATTACAACCTCTGTTTCAACACTGTAATAAAAAGTATTCACCCTCATTTTGTACTCTGTTTTAAAATATGTATACCCTCTAGTTGTACTCTTTTTCAAAATAAATATTATCACTATTTTTACTCTGTTATAAAAAATATACACCGTCAACAAGTACTCTGTTTTAAAATAAATACACCCTCTATTTCTTCACTGTTATAAAATTTGTACACCCTCAATTTGTACTCTGTTATAAAAAATACACTCAATCTACCTGTACTCTGTTTTACAATGAACACAACCTCTGTCTTCTACTCTGTTATAAAAAATATTCACCTTCATTTTGTACTCAGTTATAAAAATATATACCCTCTGGTTGTTCTGTGTTTTAAAAAAATACTACCTCTATTTGCACTCTGTTATAAAATATATACAGCCTACACTTGTACTCTGTTTTAAAACAAATACACCCTTATTTCTACACTGCTATAAAAATTATAAACCCTCAAGTTGTACTCTGTTATAAAAAATATACACCCTCTACCTGTACTCTGTTTTAAAATAAATACAACCTCTGTTTCTACTCTGTAATAAAAAATATTCACCGTCATATATTACTCTGTTTAAAATATATATACCCTCTAGTTGTACTCCCTTTTAAAATAAATACTATCCCTGTTTTTACTCTGTTATGAAATATATACACCCTCTACATGTACTCTGTTTAAAAATAAACCCTCTATTTACACACTGTTATAAAAATTATACACCCTAAATTTGTACTGTGTTATAAAATATATACTCCCTCTACCTCTACTCTGTTTTATAATAAATACAACCTCTGTTTCTACTCTGTAATAAAAAATATTCACCCTCATTTTGTGTTCTGTTTTAATATATATATATACCGTCTAGTTGTACTCTTTTTTAAAATAAATACTATCACTATTTGTACTCTGTTATAAAAATTATACACCCTCTACATGTTCAGCGTTTTTAAATAAATACACACCCTATTTCTACACTGTTATAAAAATTATACACCCTCAATTTTTACTCTGTTATAAAAAATATACTCCCTTTACCTGTACTCTGTTTTACAATAAAAACAACCTCTGTTTCTACCCTGTAATAAAAAATATTCACCCTCATTTAGTACTCTGTTTTAAACTATATATACCCTGTAGTTGTACTCTCTTTTAAAATAATTATAATCCCTATTTGTCCTCTGCTATAAAAAATATACACCCTCTACATGTGCTCTGTTTTAAAATAAATACACATTCTATTTCTACACTGTTATAAAAATTATACACCCTCTATTTGTACTCTTTTATAAAAAATAAACTCCCTCTACCTGTACTCTGTTTCACAATAAACACAACCTCTGTTTCCACTCTGTTATAAAGAGGATATTTCACCCTCACATTGTACTCTGTTATAAAAAATATATACCCTCTGGATGTACTCTGATTTAAAATAAAGACTACCTCTCTTCTAGTCTGTTATATAAAATATACACCATAAACCTATACTCTGTTTTAAATCAAATACACCCCCTATTTCTGCACTGCTGTAAAAATTTTTCACCCTCAATTTATACTCTGTTATAAAAAATATATTCCCTCAATCTGTACTCTGTTTTAAAATAAATACATCCTCTATTTCTACACTGTTATAAAAATTATACACTCTCAATTGGTACTCTGTTATAAAAAAAAAAACTCCCTCTTCCACTACTCTGTTTTACAATAAACACAGCCTCTGTTTCTACTCTGTTATAAAAAATATTCACCGTCACTTTGTACTCTGTTATAAAAAATATATACCCTCTGGGTGTACTCTGTTTTAAAATAAATTCTACCTCTATTTGTACTCTGTTTATAAAAAATATACACCTAAACATGTAGTCGGTTTTAAAATAAATACACCCCCAAATTCTACACTGCTATAAAAATTTTACACCCTCAATTTGTACTCTGTTATAAAAAATATACTCCCTCTACCTGTACTCTGTTTTAAAATAAATACTACCTCTGTTTCTACTCTGTGATAAAAAATATTCACCCTCATTTAATACTCTGCTTTAAAATATATATTCCCTCTAGTTGTACTCTCTTTTTAAAATAAATACCATCCATATTTTTTACTCTGGTATAAAAGTATACACCCTCTTCATGTACTCTGTTTTAAAGTAAATACACCCTCTTTTTCTTCACTGTTATAAATATTATACACCCTCAAATTGTACTGTGCTATAAAAAATATATTCCCTCTACCTGTACTCTGTTTAACTATAATGCAACTTCTGTTTCTACTTTGTTATAAAAAATATTCACCCTCACATTGTACTCTGCTTTAAAAAATATATACCCTCTGGGTGTACTCTGCTTTATACTAAATACTACCTCTGTTTTTACTGTGTTATAAAAAAATATACACCATGTACATGTACTCTGTTTTAAAACAAATACACCCCCTATTTCTACACTGCTATAAAAATTATACCCCTCAATTTGTACTCTGTTATAAAAATATACTCTCTCTACCTGTACTCTGTTTTGAAATGAATACAACCTCTGTTTCTACTCTGTAAAAATAATATTCACCCTCATTTAGTACTCTGTTGTAAAATATATATACCTTCTAGTTGTACTCTCTTTTAAAATAAATGCTATCTCTATTTGAACTCTGTTAAAAAAAATATGCACCCTCTATATGTACTCTGTTTTCAAATAAATACACCATCTATTTCTACACTGTTATAAATATTATACAATCTCAATTTCTACTCTTTATAAAAAATATACTCCCTGTACCTCTTAAACTTTTTTACAATAAACACAACCTCTGTTTCTACTCTGTTATAAAAATTATTCACCCTCACTTTGTACACTGTTATAAAAAATATATACCCTTTTTGTGTACTCTGTTTTAAAATAAATACTACCTCTATTTGTACTCTGTTATAAAAAATATACACCCTATAGATGTACTCTGTTTTAAAACAAATACACCACCTAATAATACACTGGGTATAAAATTTTACACCCTCAATTTGTGCTCTGTTATAAAAAATATACTCCCTCTACCTGTAGTTTCTTTTGCAATAAACACAACCTCTGTTTCTGCTCTGTTATAAAAAAAATATTCACCCTCACATTGTACTCTGTTATAGAAAATATATACCCTCTGGCTCTAATCTGTTTTAAAATAAATACTACCACTTTTTGTACTCTGTTATAAAAAATATACACCCTATACATGTACTCTGTTTTAAAACAAATACACCCCTATTTCTACAAAGCTATAAAAACTATACACCCCCCAATTTGTACTCTGTTATAAAAAAATATACTCCCCTGCCTGTACTCTGCTTTAAAATAAATACACCTCTCTTCCTACTCTGCAATAAAAATTATGCACCCCCAATTTGTATTCTGTTATAAAAATATACTCCCTCTACCTGTACTCTGTTTAAAAATAAATACTACCTCTGTTTCTACTCTGTAGTAAAAAATATTCACCCTCATTTAATACTCTGTTTTAAAATGTATATACCCTCTAGTTGTACTCTCTTTTAAAATAAATACTACTCTCAATCTATACTCTGTTAAAAAAAAATACACCCTCTACATGTACTCTGCTTTAAAATAAATACACCCTCTATTTCTACACTGTTGTAAAAATTATACACCCTCAATTTGTACTCTGTTATAAAAAATATACCTCCTCTACCTGTACTCTGTTTTACAATAAACACGACCTCTGTTTCTGCTCTGTTATAAAAAATATTCACCCACACTTTGTACTGTGTTATAAATAATATATACCCTCTGGGTGTACTCTGTTTTGATATAAATACTACCAGTATTTCTATTCTGTTGTAAAAAATATACACAATAAAAGTGTACTCTGTTTTAACAAAAATACACCCCCTACGTGTACACTGCTATAAAAATTATACACCCTCAACTTGTACTCTGTTAACCCCCCCTACTCCCGTCTAAAAAATATACTCCCTCTGCCTGTACTGTGCTTTAATTTAAATACAACCTCTGTTCCTACACTGTAATAAAGAATATCCACCCTCATTTAATACTCTGTGTTAAAATACATATACCCTCTAGTTGTACTCTCTTTTAAAATAAATACTATCTCTCTTTTGTACTCT